>JASEVX010000012.1:16845059-16884105 GCA_031761405.1 Serripes groenlandicus
AAGACGGAATGTGTCGGCCGGATCAGTCTGCGCGGACAGCGCAGGCTGATCTGGTCGTTACGTTACGCAGATGTCTATCGCCGCAGCTGCAATTTGGGGCATTTTGAGAAAAAATGTGTAGGCACGTTCCTACAGCGCTTAAAGAAAGCTACGCCCCTGATCTTAAAGCGACTAAAATCCAGATGCAGGAAAAAGAAAATTGTTTTCAATTGTCCCGATGAAGGGGTTTCCTATTTAAAAATACTTACCCCGTTACTGACAGAGTAGAATTTGCGATGGAAAAAGTATCGAAAACAAGAAAATCTCACCGATTATAGGGGTATATAATATGTCAGTTATCATATTTTAATGCCCCAAATACAAAAAAATAACACTTATTTTCTTAAAATTGGAAAATTTATTTTTGTTCGACAGTTGGATATCTGGAGTTCAGTCGCTTTAACGCTACACAGATCTTGCACTTTAGTCAGATTGATAACTAATGATAACACAGCTGTGTGCGTATATTCACATGCTTTTCTCAACTAAATCAGGAAACGCCGTGATATAACTGAACATTTGTTGAATGAATGAATGTATATTGTTTTATGGCGCATCGACAGCTAAGGTCATTTAGCGCGCATTTAAATTTTATTATTCATGTTCCTGGGTGAACAAAACCAGTACTAGGCTAGAAAATGTGCCTTGCCCAAGGGCACTCCACCATGACCGAATTGCCGCGACTGGGGATCGAACCCGGACACCCGGTTTCGAAATCCCCGACGCTAACCACTGAACATTTGTTGAAAGAGGCGTTTGCCACCATTGACGACAAGAAACAACCCACCTTTACACTAATCTGAAAATAATCAACTGTAGTTTTATGTGCAGGAGGAAACAGACCCATAACATTTCCTTGACACCTCTACAGCAGACGAAATGTATGACGTCAAGATATTCAGTCATTTGTCATTTTCAAACAATAGCAAATGTTCATAAAATTTCAATTGTTAAATTTTATATGATATGCTTGATGGATTTCGTTGTGATACACTGTGAGATAACTAATAAGATACATGCTATATATAATTGATTAAAAACTCGTCCTTAAACAAGTATCTTAAATATTTACTTTGCATGTATATGAAATACATACATAACCTTACAGGTGTAAAGCATGCCTATTATTACACTACCGGAATGCTTTATCATAATATATCTTTATAGTCAGTCAATCATATTTGGAATCTGATCTTTTCTATCATTTGTATCCGTCTCACTTACTATCTCGACATAAATCTTTATTCAGTAAACTTGATAAGGTGGAGTAAACTGGTCATTTCTCCACAATATATCTCTTATAACTCGACTAAACGCTATGTTGTGGGTACTCAAAAGATTCGATTGTTTTGAGTACCCACAACATAGGGTTTGGAGTCATATAAGGATTTTGAGATGTGAAATACTCTTCTTTTCTAGCGCTCTGTTGATTGTCCCGGTATGTGTACATGTAATTTAGTCAAAAAGGTATTTCATGTTTTGACAAATTCCTGTTTTATGCCAATATAATCCTAAATGATGTCAAAGCTGAGTGCCATTAACCCTTTCTCTCATACGACAATTCTGCAGCAGACGACTTTGAACATATTTTGTCAAAACATAGAAAATCTTTATAATTGAATGGATAGTCTATGACTAAAGGTGGAAAACATTGTGGCAAAAGGAGAACTTGCTCGTTTTGAGCAATTTCTTCTTTTGTCACTATGTTTTCAAAATGCCATCTGCTGCAGAGGCGTCAGAAAGCGTCTATATGAGGGAAAGGGTTAATTTAAGACATATTAGAATCAAAGATTACAGTAATCATTTCACTTTCCAGTTCCATAAATATTTAAAATATTGATCCTATACGCTTCATTTTTACTGGGTAGACATACCTAGTAAGCCAAATTGTGTACATTTTCATGACTTTCAATTGACAATTTTTCAACATTTACTGCCAAAATAGTTTTGAACTACTTATTACTTACTTTGTTGTCACTTTTAGCAGCATTTGCAGAAGTTTCAAAATTTTAAAATCGTGATCACCATCTGAAGTTCAGTACATTTAGCTACATTTGCAGAAGTTTCAACATTTTAAAATCGTGATCACCATCGTGAGATTAGCACTTTTAGCAACATTTGCAGAAGTTTCAACATTTCAAAATCGTGATCACCATCTGGAGTTCAGCACTTTTAGCAACATTTGCAGAAGTTTCAACATTTTAAAATCGTGATCACCATCTGACGAACAGTACCTTTAAGGTGAATCCGTGATTTGATATGTACCAATAAGCTGTTTGCTTTCCATAGGTTCCATAGGTTTCATAAAAAACGTACATACATGAGCCGAGCCCCGGTATGCTCAGTCGGTAGCGACCAAAAGTCACTATGAAAAGCGTGATTCGTCTTCCACCAATGAGCTAACAGTGTATGTGGAAAAGCAGCCAGTTGCTTGGAGAGACTGTTGCATGTAGTACTGGTGTGAAATAGCCAGACAACACGTGAACTGGCCGCCGTGATATGACTGAAAAAACTGTTGAAACGGCATTAAACTCCAATCAATCAATTAAGATACCATACATCTAGAAACGGCTCAAATAGACTGAATCAACTCAATTTACTTCATTGCGGAAGTGAAATTCTCACAGGTTTATTTTGAACAAAATAACAAAATATTCTTAACGTCGGTAGCGAATCCCAGCTCGACCAACATTCATTTCGACGTTTGACAAAAGTCACTGTGAAAAGCGTCATTCGTCTTCTACCAATGACCTAACAGTCTATGTTGAAAAGCAGCCAGTTGCTTGGAAATACTTTTGTGTGTAGAACTGGTGTGAGAGGAAACAGGAAACACATGAGTAGCTGAGCTGGCCGCCGTGATATGACTAAATAACTGTTGAAAACGGCGTTAAACTCCAATCAATCAATTAACTCTTTCAGCGCCAAAGGCAATATTGAGGTTTTTGCAAACAATACAGATTCAGGTGAGTCATCTCGTAACGAGCTGTCTCACCTGAAATCAGCATTGTTTGCCTTTTAGTTATCAAAATATTCCAAAACACTTATTAAACGGGGAATGGACACGCCCTATTTTGAATATGGAAGAGTCTACTTTAAACAATTCGGCGCTGAAAGAGTTAAAATACATGTATCATATCGCTAGAAACGGTTCAAAAAGACTGACTCAAATCAATTAACCAAATGAATAGGTTTTTAGGGACGTAATTCCGTATTAATCCTTTCCCACGTACAGACGCTGTCTCAGGCCTCTGTAGCAGACATTGTGAAAACATTGTGGTGAAAGGAGAAAATGTTCATTATAAGCAACTTATCCTTTTGCTACAATGTTTTCGACTATATTCAATAATTGCTTTTTCATATATAGGCAGCTTCCACATTTGTATGCCGAGCCCCGGTAGCTCAGTCAGTAGCGACGCGGGCTGTCAATCCAGGGGTTGTGAGTTCGAATCCCGGCTCGGCCAACTTCCTTTCCTACGATTGACAAAAGTCAATGCGACATGCGTCATTCGTCTTCCACCAATGGCCTAAGTCTATGTGGAAAAGCTGCCAGTTGCTTGGAAGATTGTTGTGTGGAGTACTGGTGTGAGAAAACCAGGAAATGCATGAGTAGGTGAACTGGCCGCCGTGATATAACTGAGAAATTGTAAAAAACGGCGTTAAACCCCAATCAATCTCTTAATGTTGTCATACTCATCTCCTTTAAACTTGTTGTATGTGGAAAAGGGAAATGTTAAACTAGGAAGCTGCCGGTTTTTAACTTCGCGCTTTAAACCGTCTTGAAACATCGTTTTTAGTTACAACCGTTTCACGCCAAGCCCTCGATATGCATTATACATAAAATAACATTGCAATGTGAAAGAAATATTAGCAGTTTGAAAATTGAGTTACACATATTATTGTAGATTTGTAAATAGTTCAATCCCACTCAATTTCTTTGAACAATGCATTAAGGTATAAAACACCAACAAATGTATTAAAATTACAAAAAAAATAATCAAATATTTTTATTCTTTTATGAGGTCTAAAGTATGTTTAAATAAGCGATATGTTTTACTTTTGTCTTATCAACTTTTAATTCACAGGTGACACAATGTTTAATTAGTCATTGCTTTAATTGTTCTTTTTTCACGTTCTATTGAATTGTTCTTTTCCCAATACGTTTAATATATCAATGCTGGAACAAGTTCATTTTCGCATCCGCACCCCACATACCTATCTACATACACGACATTAGTAAACGATAAAAATGGATATATATGTAGTCATTACCAGATACATATTTAGGCGTTTTCTGCATTTTTAAATGAAAATGCAAGACATAAACATATTCGTTTGAAATATGTATGACTGAAAAGAATTCAGAATAGACTTTACGGTTATGACTTATAAAATTTCCTTAGAAAATCGGAAATACGGTAAAAATGGACTTAAAAATTAAAGATTCGCGATTTTCCAATAATTTACATGGAATAAAGAAGAAATGCATGTTTTCTATTAAAATCAAAAATGGAAGTATCGGGCAATACATCTATTTTTTATATCTTTACATTAAATGAAAGCAGACATTTTGACCGTATAGAAAAAAAACATATTGTCATCAAACAAATAAATGACTTTATATCAATGTTAAAGATCTGTCCCTATATAATTATATATAGCCTAAATATCAGGTCACCGGCAGGTAAGTGTAAATTGTATCGATTTCATGGGGAGTAACTTTCGATTAAGCTAGTCACTTGACCAAAATAGTGAAGTATGCCATTCACACTCCATTTGAAACCGGTGTGATAAATTACCGTCTTTAGTTTAAACTTATTTATTTAACATCGATTGGTAAACAAGCTTTAAGCTTACATTAATCATACTCGATGTTTGCTTCTTGGAGACATCATCAGTACTCTCGACGTTTGTGTGGATCATCCCATAAACAGAATTGAATGACTGGCTAGCTTAAGTATAAAGAGACCAGTAGTACTGGTATATAACTCGGAACACGCCGTGATATAACCGATCAATTATTGAAATCGGTATAAGACCACAATTTAATCAATCAATATATAACATACAAATGTCAACAATATTTTAAACAATGTTCAGTCATATCACGGCGACCAGTTCATAGATCAATGTGTTTTCTGGCTTTCTAACGCCTGAACCTGTTAGTAAATTGATCATAGACGAATGACGCTGGTCGAATTGACTCTTGTCAAATGTCGGAAAGAATATATTCCGAGCTGTGCTCCGAACTCAGCACCCCAGGATAGACAGCCTACGTGGGTAATGACTGAGCTACCGGGACTCGGTGAATAAGGGATGTTTTTAAATACAATTACATTTGGATCACAATATATTTATCCTTTGTGTAGGCAAACTTCACATTCCTCTGTCGTTCCGTGTAATCGGAAGGAAACACCGCATACTAATTGAAAGATAGTGTTTGAAAACCTCCAGTCAGGTTAAACCCCATGCACTTTCCACGAATGTCGATGCTGTCTCTGATCAAACCTACTTCGTACGATTCTTTAGAATGTTTGAAGATGATACCGTAGCAAAAGAAAGAAATATGCTTAAATTAAAAAAGGACTAGTTCGTAAAGTATCGACCCGGATCAGCCTAAGCAAGCATGCCGTGCTGGCTAACCCGGACAAACACTTTTCGCATGCTGTGGATATTCTGTTTCAGGAATCATTACGTTATACCTCTATCCCCTTAAGACGGAATGTGTCGGCTCGGATCAGTCTGCGCGGACGGCGCAGGCTGATCTGGTCGATACATTACGGAGAGACCATAATGTTGGTTTTCTCGCGGGACGGTTCAAATACTGTTGAAAGCTATGTTAAACACTATTTAAACAAACCCCAAATTCCTCCGTGTCTAATCTGGGTCGCCGAGCCCCGGTAGCTCAGTCAGTAGCTACGCGGGCTGTCAATCCAGGGGTTGTAAGTTCACCGAAATTCCAGCTCGGCCAACATTCTTTCCGACGTTTGACAAAAGTCATTGTGACCTGCGTCACCCGTCTTTCACCAATGGGCTGTTTAACAGTCTATCTGGAAAAGCAGCCAGTTGCTTGGAGGGTATGTTGTATGGTGTGGGAAAACCAGGAAACGCATGAGTAGGAGGTGAACTGGTCGCCGTGATATGAATGAAAATTTGTTGAAAACGGCGTTAAACCACAATCAATCAATTAATCAACTAATCTGGGTCATGTATTAGTGTATGTTGGACACTGAATACTGAAAACTTACGAGATCTTCATCATTCGACATTTGTACGTTGTCATGTAAATTACGGGCTAATAATTTGGTTTAAAATATTATAAGCTTCCCGCATGTATATGTTTAGTTTTTGAAATAATTGATTTACATCGATTACGTTACAAGCTTTCAGTTTTATGTTATTAATCAATTTATTTATTTATTTATTGGTGTTTTACGCCGCTTTCAACATTATTTCAGTCATATCACGGCGATAGTTCACTTATTCATGATCCCTGGGTAAACAAACCAGTACTAGGCTAGAAAGTGTGCCTTGCCCAAGGGCACTCCACCATGACCGTAGTGCCGCGACTGGGGATAAAACCCGGGACACCCGGTTTCGAAATACCCGACGCTAACCACTCGACCATGTTATTAATTTAGCTCTATGTATGTTTATGTGAGGGAGTGAACGCCTTAAGTGAAACAACTAGCACTTTCCCACATACAGACACTTTTTGACGCCTCTGCATGAGACGACTTTTGTAAACATTGTGACAAAAGGAGACATTACTATTAATGAACAAGTTCTCCTATGTCACAATGTTTTCAACTTTTTTCAATAAGTATTCTTTCATTTGAAGAGATTTTCCATATTTCTTTCAATATATTTTCAAAATCGCATATTTGTTTGTATGTAAGAAAGGGTTTATTACGGTAGATACCTGTATATGTGATGTAGTGAAAACGTTAAGCGTTTAAGTTTAAGTTAAAATGTATACTATCAAAAGAGATAGGAGATCAGTGTAATATACTGGATTTGGTTCGTTTGGCGATTTCAACAATTGATCATTCATATCACGGCGTTTCCTGGTTAATTTCCACTACTGCTCGTCCGTGTATCCTGACACCTGTCAGTCAGTCGTAATGTCAACCCCACAATCTAGATCGTCAATTGATTTATTGATTGATTGATTGGGGTTTAACGCCGTGTTTAACAATTTCTCAGTTATATCACGGCGGCCAGTTCACCTACTCATGCATTTCCTGGTTTTCTCACACCAGTACTCCACACAACAATCTTCCCAAGCAACTGGCTGCTTTTCCACATAGACTTAGCCCATTGGTGAAAGACGAATGACGCATGTCGCATTGACTTTTGTCAATCGTCGGAAAGAAAATTGGCCGAGCCGGGATTCGAACTCACAACCCCTGGATCTAGATCGTCAATGATTGAAAGCCATTACGACCAGTTTTTAATAAACTTGAAACTTTATTATTTATAAAATTGATAAGATTTGAGTCCGCGTTTTTCGGGGATATTGCTGTCTATTCGGTTTTTTGATTCAAATATCATTGATGTTGAACAACTAGAGAGACTGTACTTCTAGGTGTTTCGGCCATAGCTGATTAACGTGGATTTTGACCTAGTTGTTAAACAAATGATCTAGATTGTAGACCAATCAAACGTTGTATTTAATGCATAATGTCGAAGAAATAAAGGAAATGAAACGTTTTGATTGGTTCATAGTTAAGTTGACGATCCCACGAGAGGCACTAATAAGGTGAAGTTTTAAAATGAAATGTTCTGCATACTAACCTTTAATTGTTTTCCTTAAGAAATACATTTCAGTGAAAATGTAAGTGAAAACGTATGAAATATAATATTTAAGAGCAAAATATTAATTATTTTTGAAACATGACAAGTTTTCAGTTATTTATCGTCAATTAAAACGTATACTGTGTTACATAATACACCTCCTGTGAGCCTCGCGTAGTCTTCAGCCATGCTCGGCTTTGAACGTAAATTAACGTCACGTCGCGCAAGTGTAATGGATGTTGATTTGGTTTGGCAAGTGAAAGGTCTGTGGTTCGCTTCCCGGCACAGTGTTTTCTCATATTGATCGCCGTTTATCTTTTTTAAATATATGTCTTGTTTAACCTAAGACTGAGTAATGTCTATGTAACATAATATGAGCAGAATAACGAGAAAATCAACATTGTGAACTCTGCGTAAAGTATCGACCCAGATCAGCCTAATCATTCTGCACAGGCTAACCCAGCCAGGCACTTTTCGCCACCTGTGGATATTATGTTTCATGAATCATTACTCTATACCTCTATCCCCCTGCGACGGAATGTGTGTGCAGAGATTAGCCTGCGCGGATTGCGAAGACTGATCTGGGTCGATATATTACGCATAGTACATAATGTTAATAATCTTCTCGTGAACCAGTCTTTATATATCGCCATTACATATTTTATTGCAACTAGGATGAGAACAGTCAACATATAATATCGCATTCCGAGTACAGAAACCTGGACTATATAAAATCGCTTTCCTAGTACAGAAACCTGCACAATATAAAATGTTGAAACATGACAAGTTTTCAGTTATTTATCGTCAATTGAAACTTATACCGTGTTACATAATACACCTCTTGGGAGCCTCGCGTAGTCTTCAGTCATGCCCGGCCTTGAACGGAATTGGTTCCCAACATTCCCAACATTCAACCAGAGGTCAAGATAAGGAGGAGTATACAGCTCTTTTCCCCACATTATCTCTCTTATACTTCAACCAAACCCTATGATGTGAGTACTCAAAAGAATCGTCTCATTTCCCCCAAATTACCATTACGATCATTTTTATCATAGCTGTAGACATTATAGAGATACTTTATGCGTATTTTAACGAGGTATTGTGTAATTTTCCACATTTTTTGCTGTAATAGAAATTCAGACCCCTGTGTATGAATTTAACTCTTTCAGAATACTATAATTTCTTTAAGAAGATCCTCCATGTTAAAGATCGGTCGACTCCATTGTTTATGCTATAAGAGTTTTTGAATATTTGTATAACTAAAAGGCAAATTATGCTGATTTCAGCTTAGTCAGCTCGTTACGAGCTGTCTCACCTGAATCTGTATTTGTTTTACAAAAATCTCAATATTGCCATTGGCGCTGAAATAAGATTGATTGATTGGGGTTTAACGTCGTTTTTAACAATTTCTCAGTCATATCACGGCACCCAGTTCACCTACTCATGTATTTCCTGGTTTTCTCACACCAGTACTCCACACAACAATCTTCCCAAGCAACTGGCTGCTTTTCCACATAGACTTAGCCCATTGGTGGAAGACGAATGACGCATGGCGCAATGACTTTTGTCAAACGTCGGAAAGAAAGTTGGCCGAGCCGGGATTCGAACTCACAACCCCGCTGAATTAAGAAGGCTATTTTTTATATGTGATTGCGTTATGCTTCAAAATACACCTTTATATTACACCTTCGTTCAATATATGAATTGTTATTATTATTATTATTATAATTATTAGTACGATTCTTCTTATTATTATTATCATTATCATCATCCTCATCATTATCATCATCATCATCATCATTATAATTATCATCATCATCATCAACAATAATAATAATAGTCATAATGAAAAATAATTATCCTCTATATTATTTTACAGGGAACTTGGCACGCAGGATGGCGAGAGTTGAAGGCATACACAGATTGAATCGCGTCTTTCCATGACGAGGCCGCGAAACATTGTAATGCATTGGCCGACGAGTTAACGAAATTAAACGAAAAGCAGAAACGCTTGAAATCACAGGTAAAACAGCGTGTTCCCGATACGTTGACTTAGATTGAATCTCTAGCTGATCGGTCGAGCGGATCGGGGGGGACCATTAGAGGTTAATTATGTGACAGGTAAATATTGCTTTAGACTCATGATTGATTGAGTCGAGTGTGTTTTTAACTTTTTAAACTTAGACATAAATAGTTGATTAATAAACGATTTTCTGATGCGTTTGCACAGGGACACTATATTATAATGTAGTGTCCCTGGTTTGCTCTATACGACCAGTAGAAAATCGAAAATTACACAAGAAAGCTGATTTCTTTTTTTTTTGCCTAATTTTAGTGAATCCTTCCCAGTGCTGTCGAAGAAAATGTAACGGTTAATTGTAACCAGAAGTCTTATTGATCGACTAGATCTACAAGGAAATTACATGAGACAAATTGATTTTTTTTTATGTGATTTATGCATAAACTATCATGATAAAAAAAATATATACATGAATAATTTCCTAAACCGTATTTGAGCCGCGTCCTGGCAATGTGGTGTCTTTAAGGTCAAAGTATATCAAATATATCCACGGTCACAGGCTGATCTACATCCATATAGTCTCTAAACACTTCACTGTAAACCTTCACCAGGCTGTAATATATTTGACAATGCGTTTAAATGCATGGTAACTATGTATTTGATGCACTGTATACAGCTGTTTGATTTGATCATATTTGGTATTTTGGCCTTGTCTGATATTGAAAACAGAGTACGTGGAAAACCACACAAGTACATTTGGCCAGTATGATTGTCTTTTTACGGACTTTGATTACTATTCATTGACCTAATGCAAACGGTTCCCAAAACATCAATGACAACTCTCTTGTCACTTGGTAGCGACGCGGGCTGTCAATCAATGGGTTGTGAGTTCGAACCCCAACTCGGCCCACATTCTTTTCGACGTTTGACAAAAGTCATTGTCTTCCACCAATGGGCTATTAGTTTATGTGGAAAAGCAGCCAGTTGCTTGGAAAGAATGTTGTATAAAGTACTGGTGTGAGAAAGCCAAAAAACATATGAGTACGTGAACTGGCCGCCAAAATTGTTTAAAACGACGTTAAACCCCAATCAATCAACCCTTGTCACTCATTGTGATGGGCAAATAATATGATTAGCATTCTGAGGAGCAAATTTAAAAAATTCGACAATTAGAAATAAAAAAGAAACTCGAGATAAGCAACCATATTTCCTTGAATAATTGGTTCATAATTATGACCCGTCCCGCGCAGACTGATCCGGGACGACACATTCCGTCTTAGGGGTATAGAAATATAGAAAAACGGTACAATTCCATATTCTTCAGAAAATATGCTTAAAATTTGTCAATATATGAAGACGTATATATGTCACCAGGGTCTTTCAAATAGTACTATTTGAAAGACCCTGATGTCACCAAATCATTTATTGATTAAAAATATTTTTACATTTTTCTAAAGGTTAGAACAATATAGCTACAATTTATCACCAAGAAGATTAAGTAAGGGGTGGGGGCGTGATGGCCGGTGGCCGGGGAATACACATACCCACGGGAAATATGTAAAAACGTTGTGACAAAAGGAGAATTTCGTTATCGACAGTATCTCTTTTGCGAAATTGCAGTGGTACGATATTGCGTTGGTACGAAAGTTCAGACATCCAGTTACTTCCCTTACTTAAAAAGCCGCCATCTGTACGGAGATCCTTTGTTTGATCTGTCTTGTCTCTTCTTGTTGAGTTAATTTATGTTTCATTTCCCATATTTGAAAAAGGAAAATAAGGTAAATAATTCATTTCTAAAATATATGATTAAAGTGTTTAAGGAATCGCGTGTACCTGTATCGTAAGAGCTAAAAAGAAATGCTAAAAAAATAATTTTCATTTGTTCAGTAAAAAGTGGAAAACCATTAGAGGTCACAATACTTCAAATAAATTGCTTCTTTGTTTCAATGTAAATCGACCAGTTTCAGCCCTCAATTGTCACACTTTCTAAGCGTTTCTTGTTTAGAACACGATATATCATTGAAAAGAGTTTCCCTAAGCCTTTAACCCTTTCCCTGATAGGACAATTCTGCACCAGACGGCTTTGAACGTATTTTGTCAAAACATAGAAAATCTCCATAATTGAATGGATAACCTAAGACAAAAAGTGAAAAACATTGTGGCAAAAGGAGAAATTGAAAGTTTTGTGCAATTTCTTCTTTTGTCACTATGTTTTCAAGAAGCCGTCTGCTGCAGAGGCGTTAGAAAGCGTATATATGAGGGAAATATTCAAAGATATTGGGGGTTCATGCATTATGTTTGTCCAAATAATTTAGACTTTCGGTTTCACGTTTTATCATCTGTCATTATTGGTCAACTGAAGTCTAATGAATGAATGTATATTGTTTTATGGCGCATCGACAGCTAAGGTCATTTAGCGCGCATTTAAATTGTATTATTCATGTTCCCTGGGTGAATAAACCAGTACTAGGCTAGAAAATGTGCCTTGCCCAAGGGCACTCCACCATGACCGAATTGCCGCGACTGGGGAACTGAAGTCTAAACACTCTGTTCAAATTATCCATAGCATGTTTCAGACAGACTCGATTCACGTTATTATGCCGTTTATATCCTTGACAGCTATCTCAACGATAAAAAAAGACATATCTATAATTAATATTATATTAATTTGAGCCTAAAAATTATGCAGCTTAATTACCTCTTTACCATTTTAATCCATTCAAATTCAATTCACAAGGGCGAAAAATTTGAAATCTGTAACAAATTTGTTTCCGGTTAACTGCAGGGCTGTACAAAAAAGATATTCAGCCACTTGTCCAGCACAAGTGACTTTCAGAATGCCACTTGTCCTGCTATGATTCTCACTTGTCCCACTTTTTTTGGATGCAGGAAATGGTAAGTTATCACTCAAGCTTTTTACGGTCAAGGTCACTGTTACCTTGACCTTTGACATGCTGACCTCAAAATCAATAGGGTTCATTTACTGGTCAGACTCAACTTCAATCTCAAATTTTAGAACCATAGGTCAAGGCATTGTTAAGTTGGCTTTGGTCTACAGACCGACTGACATACCTACAGACATGTGCAAAGCAATATACCCCGGTCCCCTTTTCTTCGAATGGGGGTGGGTAGTGGTGGGGGCATAATTATTAAATATAGTTGAAACCATTGTTGCAAAAGGATAAATAACTAATTGTGAGCTATTATTCCTTTTGCCACAATGATTTCAAAGTAATCTGCAAGTGGGATAGGGTAAAGTCAGATTAAAAGAAACTATATTTCATTAATAAAATTACCTTGGACAATTTATGTATATATTTTATAGGCTTCATGTCTTTAGGAGTTGTTTGTTTTATTTATATAGTAAACTTAATGAATAAAACAAAATTACAATGTAGGAAAAGGAGCAATTATGATAAATTTCTTCTTTTGTCACAATGTTTTCATCTGTAAATGAGTCTATATGTGGGAAAGGGTTAAGCACATATTCCTTTTGGAAGGACTTAATTGTTCAAATAAAATGTAAATTTGAAATAATTTCTTTACGTAATAACAATAATACAACGAGAGTAGCAATGCACGAAACAATGAGAAACATCGTCAACCAAACTGATTGATTATTTGCTTGTTTCACAAGAAAAGGCTGAATGTTTAAAATGATTGACAATGCAAAGGTATATACCTTGTCTAAAATATATATATATATAAACTATTAATTGCAGTTAATCGCCGAAAAACAAAAACAAAACTATATTCGATACACCTTTAAGTAAACTTTGACCTCAACATTTGCATACGTAAACAAACACTGAAATGGCGAATTTAAAGTTTGTATGGATTAATTTCATATAATTTATTCAGGATAACTATATTTGCACTTTCTTTATACTATAAATATATGTAATCGTAAGTATCAATACTAAAAACGTCGTAACAGTCAATGTTTACATTGTGTATAATATGGAGAATGGATTTTCAAAATGGTGGATGGAAAATTTTCCATGTGGCGTAGTGTTTTTATTGACAAGCGATTTTTCAAATTAAAATGCGGGACAGTAATTTTCGGCTTAGAAACGTGATTTTTGTATCAATTAAAAGTTAAAAATATGTAGTTCTTCTGGAAACATGCTTTATAATGATAAAATGTTTGAATTCGGAATGATTAAGCGTCAACTTTACGGCACTATAGGTTATGCAATTTTCGTGAATATTAATTAGGTCTTTATGATCTGTATATCTTTGAAGATATGACCCCTGCAGCGGTGCGACTTTGTTAATTAGCCAATCAGTCACGCAAGCGTGAAATCGATGTATACAGGCGGATTATAAATCGCCGACAGAGATACACAGACTGTTATCTTTGACTGTTACTTAATGGGGTTAAAATAATAGGACTCAGATTTTATGAAAATGCCACTTGTCTGGGACTGAGATTTTGCAATATGCGACTTGCCCGATGCGATTTACAACTTGTCCCGGACGTCGGGCTATGGGATTTGTACAGCCCTGTTAAGTTAACTAGACGAAATCGGTAAAAATAAATTAACGAAATATCGCCCAAACTTGTTTGCATAAGATATATAACTATTTCTTTAAATATCCATTTTGGTGTACTTTAACAACATACCCTCAATACTGTATTCGGTTATCCTCGGTTCAAATCGACCACATTGTGAGTTATTAAACGTCAGGCCTCTTAGAGGTGGATTAAATGGTTAAATGATGTCCCATATGTGTATTTTGATGTGACAAACATTACATACGCCAGATTCAACCCTGGAAGTGTCGCCAAATTTCCGACTAGATTCATGGTCGGAAATTAGCGACGCCTTTTTCACATGTTTTAGAAAGACGTTGCTTATGCAGGATAATAACAAAATGAAAAATGAGCATATACGATGTCTTTTTTTGAAGGACTAGCATTATGCTAGTCCTTCAAAAAAAAGGACGTCGTATATTCTCATTTTTTCATTTTGCCGAAGGCTCAAGGTGAACTATTTTGATCACTTTTTGTCCGTCGTCTGTCGTCCGTCGTTAACTTTTAGCTTTATACATCATCTCCTCCTAAACCACAGAACCAATTTCATCCAATCTTTACAGGAATGTTCCTTTGGCCCTCTTTTAAAATTGTACAAAGATTTAAATTCCATTGAGAACTTTGGTTGCTGCGGCATCAGAAAGGGGGCAAAATGTCCAAACTTTATAAATCTTCTCCTCTGAATCTGCATGTCAGATTCTAATATAGTTTAGTAGAAATGATCATTGGGTGATCCTCTACAAAGATTGTTCAATGCATACTGTTTGGTTGGAAAACATGGCAGTCAGAAGGCATCAGAAAAAGGGCAAAATGACAAAATTTGGAAATTCAATTTTTTTTTAAGTCCTTGTCTGATATTAAGAAAATTTAATAGGAATCTTACTTCAGTGGTCCTCTACTTAATTTGTTCGAGCCGTATTGATTGATTACAAAATCATAGCGACCACGCGTCATCACAAAAGGGGTAAATTGAACTTTTAGCTACAAATGACAACTTCTACAATTACACTCGACCAATTTCAATGTTACTTCACAGGAATGTTCCTTTGATGGTCCTCTTTCAAAATTGTTCAAAGACTTACATTCTGTGTAGAACTTTTGTTGCTGCGGCATCAGAAATTGAGAAAAATACCCAAACTTTAAAAACCTCCATCTCAATAATCCATTTGTCAGATTCCAAGATTATTTGGCAGAAAAGTTCTATGGGTGACTCTCTACAAAAACTGTTCAAGCCATATTGATTTCGTTGACAAACACCAGGGCAGCAAAGTGACATCAGAAAAGGTGAAAAATGACAAAACTTTTTAATTCCATTCTTTTTAAAGTTCTTGTTAGATTTCAAGATACAAATGGCTTTTACTGATAAACTATTTCTTTAACTTAGTGTCCACTTCTTGCAGTTTCATTTGAACTCCTGATCAAATTTTCACAGATATTTGCTTCTAATTTATTATCATTCAGGTGATCGATTTAGGGCCATATCAGCCCTCTTGTTGTTTTTAAACTAGATAAGTGTTTAAAAATGTTCACATACTTGAATTTTTATGTGACTTTCATTGCATTTGCTCTAGATTTTATCATTAAATTTAAAGTAATTCATGATCGGGAAGTGCGAAAGGAAATTGAAAGGAAGGAGAAAGATGTCATGCATGCAGGGTAATAACAAAATGAAAGTGAGCATATGCGACTTCTTTCTATGAAGGACTACATGTAGCAACCTTGGCAAATTGATAAGTGTTTTAACAGGTTGTGGTATTTCACTTTCTTTATTTCTTCTTTCATTCTATCATTGATTAGCAGATTACCATCAAATAGTAAAAATAAAAGGCATAATTACCAAATGATCACTAAGTACTGCAGAGGTCCAGATAAGCAGGGGTATTCAGCTCTTTTTCCCACAATATCTCTCATATTATTAAAGTAAACCCTGTGTTGTGGGTACTCAAAAGAATCGTCTCACTGAGACGATTCTTTTCAGTACCCACAACATAGGGTTAGAGGGTCAAAAATGTATTTTAGAACATGCAAAACGCGCTTTATCTAGAGCTCTGTTACTGTATATTCAATACATTAATAATACAATGATACAGTGGGCTGCAAACCATACCAAGATTGTTACGTTTATTGCACTACATTATTATGAATTATTAATTCATGTTACGATGTCATAGTATTATACTTCATCTACGTTCCAAGTTATTTTTGTATGATTTGGTAAAGCATGTGCTTGTTTTAAGTTTGCAGTAGACTGCATCAAGGAAACATAAAATACTTAAACTAAAGAGAGAGAGAGAGAGCGAGAGTCAGAGAGAGATAAACAGACAAACTGACTGAGTCACTGATAAGTGTCATCCTTTTCTATCTTAATACTTCACAAACAAACTGCATCTATTATTGCTTATGAAACATTTCTTTCAGTACTGCTTTATCAAAACAGCAAAATCAAAATAAAGAAAATCTCCGAGTCACTTTTAAATGCTTTCATACAGGAAACTACTGAGAGTTAAGCTACATGAATACATTAAAAGTACTAAGATGCAAGTTTGAAATACCTTGTTTTCCCTTTCCCAAGGCATTTTTAGCTCGACTATTCGAAGAATATGAGAGCTATACTACTCACCCTGGCGTCGGCGTCCATGTCACACTTTGGTTAAGGTTTTGCATGCAAGTTCTTAAATACTACATGTATTGCATTGAAACTTTCTACAACCCTACCAAACTATCACACCAATGTAGATTATCAAGTTAGATAACTCTATCCTGCATTTTATGCAAGTTATGGCCCTTTTTTACTTAGAAATTCTGGTTAAAGTTTTGCGTGCAACTAAAGTAAGAGTCCATATCTCAGTATTTAATTGATGCATTGCATTGAAACTTTATACAGCACTACTCAACTATCACACCTATGTAGATTATCAAGTTAGATAACTCTATCCTGCATTTTATGCAAGTTATGGCCCTTTTTTTACTTAGAAATTCTGGTTAAAGTTTTGGGTGCAACTAAATTAAGAGTCCATATCTCAGTATTTACTTGATGCATTGCATTGAAACTTTCTACAACCCTACCCAACTATCACACCTGTGTAGATTATCATCTAAGATAACTCGATCCTGCATTTTATGCAAGTTATGGCCCTTTTTTTACTTAGAAATTCTGGTTAAAGTTTTGCATGCAACTTAAGTAAGAGTCCATATCTCAGTATATACTTGATGCATTGCATTGAACCTTTATACAACCCTACCCAACTATCACATCTATGTAGATTAACAAGTTAGATAACTCTATCCTGGATTTTAGGCAAGTTATGGCACTTTTTTTTACTCAGAAATTCTGGTTAAAGTTTTGCGTGCAACTAAATTAAGAGTCCATATCTCAGTATTTACTTGATGCATTGCATTGAAACTTTCTACAACCCTACCCAACTATTACACCTGTGTAGATTATCAAGTATGATAACTCTATTCTGCATTTTATGCAAGTTATGGCCCTTTTTTTACTTAGAAATACTGGTTAAAGTTTTGCGTGCAACTAAATTAAGAGTCCACGTCTCAGTATATACTTGATGCATTGCATTGAACCTTTATACAACTCTACCCAACTATCACACCTATGTAGATTATCAAGTTAGATAACTCTATCCTGCATTTTATGCAAGTTATGGCATTTTTTTACTTAGATATTCTGGTTAAAGTTTTGCATGCAACTAAATTAAAGAGTCCATATCTCAGTACTTACTTGATGCATTGCATTGAAACTTTCTACAACCCTACCCAACTATCACACCTGTGTAGATTATCAAGTATGATAGTATGCAAGTTATGGCCTTTTTGGACTTATAAATTCTGGTTAAAGTTTTGCATGCAACTACATAAAGAGACCATCTCTTATTAACTACTTGATGCATTGCATTGCAACTTTATACAGCCCTTACCAACCATCACATCTATGTAAACAATCAAGTATGATTACTCTATCCAGCATTTTATGCAAGTTATGGACCTTTTCGGACTTAGAAATTCTGGTTAAAGTTTTGCAACTACATTTAGAGTGTAATGATTGTATTGAAACTTTATACAACCTTTCCCAATTGCACAACTATAAACACAACTTATTAAGATAACTCTATCCTGTATATGGTGCAAATTGTTGCCCTTTTTTTACTTAGAAATTATGGTTAAAGGTTTGCGTGCAACTACATTAAGAGTCCATATCTTAGTAACTACTTGATGCATTCCATTGAAAGGTTATACAACCCTATCTAACCATCACACCTATGAAAATAATCATGTTAAATAACACTATCCTGCATATAATGCAAATTATCACCCACTAAGAAATTGTGGTTAATGTTTTGCATGCAACTACATTAGAGTCCATTATCTCAGTAACTTAAATAAGCGGTGGAATAGTCGAGCGCGCTGTCCTCCGACAGCTCTTGTTTATATATTTCTTTTTTTTCTTACAACGCAAAAGATTACTGAGTATGTGCAAAGCTTTAGCATTTAA
Organism: Serripes groenlandicus; assembly: GCA_031761405.1. NCBI lineage: Eukaryota > Metazoa > Mollusca > Bivalvia > Cardiida > Cardiidae > Serripes > Serripes groenlandicus. Next base: position 16,863,957 of record JASEVX010000012.1, read on the forward strand.
AGTGCAGAACATTGCATCTAAAAAGTTTACAAATCCAATTGACATGTACTTCACTTAGGAAAACATCTATAGATATTTACTTTAAATCACATTTAAAAATTATTCATACTCGTAGACCAAAAAGAATGGCAATAAAATTACCATAAAAAACCACGCAGATCAAGGGAGCTAAACCTGGCCTAACATAAAGCAAAGGTAACAATGATTATCTCCCTTTGACCATCATGCAAATGTGTTAGACTTAGAGCTCACTGACATCTACAATATCTCTGACATCTACAATACCTCTGACATCTACAATACCTCACATCCAAAGAGGAACTTATAAACTAATTTCTTGTTTGATAATGTGTTCATTTAGAAGTAACAACACAGCAATTAGCTATTTCCCTTGAATAAAGTAGTTTAAAAGGAGAAACAGGATGATAAAACACTAAGAATTAATCTAATGGATTATTTCTTACAGCTGTGTAGTATACTGTGTAAAAGTAGGATAACTTGTTCATATTAACCCTTTCCCTCATATAGACGCTTTCTGACGCCTCTACAGCAGACGGCTTTTTGAAAACATAGTGACAAAGGAGAAATTGCTCAAAATGAGCAATTCCTCCTTTTGCCACAATGTTTTCCACTTTTAGTCATAGGTTATCCATTTAATTATAGAGATTTTCTATTTTTTGACAAAATATGTTCAAAGTCGTCTGCTGCAGAATTGGCATATGAGGGAAAGGGTTAAATATCAGAAACAAAATTGTCTCTGGATATAAATATATATATCTGCGAAGATTTATAGACGCTGGAACATATTTTCTTTTTTCGCCTACACTTTTGCCAAATTCTTCAAACTGTCGCCATTTTTTTTTGCCAGTTCTTCACAGAGAGGAATTTGGATTCACATCCTTTGGGACCTAAAATGAGAAAGAATTAGTATGATTTGAATTTTTCAATTCCGGTTGGTTTGCCATAGGAAAAACAAAAAAAAATCCTACGTACACACCAATATTTATTTCTGACAGTAACCAGAAACAAACCTATATTTTTGTTAGGCCTAAGTCATTTCCATTTTCTAATACAAGCATAGAAGTCCCAAACAATCCCAACTTAAAATCTATTGTCCAGCCATGATGGTTCAGGCCTATCAATCCAGATGTCCTGAGTTGGAATGCTGTCTCTGCTATTCATTCATTCTGATATTAAACAAAAGTCACTAGTACTAGCCTTCGTCTTCCAAAAGTGGGCTAAACACTTTCCCACCTGCAGACGCATTTTGACTCATGATGAGCAATTTCCCCTTTGGCCACAATGTTTTTAACTTTATTTAACAATTAAGCTATCTTTTACGGAGACTTTTTAGGTTTTGTCACTATATTTTCAAAATCGTCTGCTGTAGATTTGTTGTATGTGGGAAAGGGTCAATAGTCTATGCGATAGCCAGTTGTCTTTGAAGAATGTTGCATACAGGTGCAAGACAGCCGAAAAACACATAAGCCATAAGAGCCGTTAAACAGAAAACCGACATTATTGACTCGGCATAATGTATCGACCCAGATCTGCCTTTGTAATGTTAAATTCTCATACACTGATCATGGACAATGTCTTACTGTCTCATGCTAACAGTTTTGTTTTTGACCGGATAACAGTATACATGTACTGTTACATGGCGTCTAAAATGTTGGTCGTTGGACCTCGTTCTTTTGCGTAAGTCAACCTAAGAACCTAACGATGATTTCACAGTACAGGGTCAATAACCTATAATGTTTTTATATAATAAATAAGTACAATAAAAGTACTTAGAATTGAAATTTGTAATATTAAAAACTGCTAACAACGACGTTTCAGTATGGATACATGTCAGTATGATGTTATTGTGAATTAATGCGATAAATGTTGTTATGTGAGCCAGAAAGCATAAGATATACCCTTTTAGAGGAATAAAAGTATCAAAGTACGTGCAGAGCTTAAACCTTTGATATGGAGAGTTTATCAAAGAAGGTGTTGTGAATTCATGTTTTGTCTTTTTGTCTTTTCAGGGCATCTTTGATCTATTGTTGCAATTTCCTTAAGCAATGATGTCTAATACAGAATATGATTGTTGAGGCCATTCTTACAGAAGGAGGTACATTCGTGGCTGTATAACATTTTACAAGTGGGAAGCAAGTGAGAAGCAAAATATTGAGAAATCTCAAAAGATATGATATCAAGACTCGCCATTTAACACATGTAACTTCATAATACCTCATTGAAGATGACAGTTTATAATACTATAGAGTAATTGAACACTATCATATGGGAGCAGGATTTTGTTTAGGTGACATTTTGTAGTTAAACAATAAATCTGCTGATTGTGACTTTGTTAAGAATGGGAAGACTGTAAGAATATGCATTTACTTATACATGTACATGTTTTCAAATGTTAATCTAACTATGCTTATTATTGTGTTCTGTTTTGTTTGGCATCTAGAAGTGTTAACAGAATGTACAAACGTAAAACATACTGGCAGGAAAGATTTTAATTATAGGTGACTCACTATGAAAGCAGAATATTGACTGATAAACAACTTTGTAAATGTGAGGTGTTTACTCACAGATGTAGAGATAACTGACATTTAATATTGCGTAAGAAGATGCAGTCTGAAGAAAGTCACTTTAGATACGATGTCTGTGGACATTCCAGTAATAGGTGAGATTTGCAAACTTGAGGAGGAAAAAGATATCGAAAAGAGAATCTCTTTAGATATGATGTCTGTGGACATTTCAGTAATAGATGAGCATTGCAATCTTGAGGAAAAAGGTAATGAAGAGAGGTTTTCTCTAGATATGATGTCTGTAGACAATCCAGTAATAGGTGAGATTTGCCAGCTTGAGGAAAACAGTAATGAAGAGAGAATCTCTGTAGATACGATGTCTGTGGACATACCAGTAAAAGTTGAGATTTGCCAACTTGAGGAGGAAAACAGTAATGAAGAGAGAATCTCTGTAGATACGATGTCTGTGGACATACCAGTAAAAGTTGAGGTTTGCCAACTTGAGGAGGAAAACGGTTATGAAGAGAGAATCTCTTTAGATACGATGTCTGTGGACATACCAGTAAAAGTTGAGGTTTTCCAACTTGAGGAGGAAAACGGGAATGAAGAAAGAATCTCTTTAGATACGATGACTGTAGACATTCCAGTAATAGGTGATATTTGCAAACTTGAGGGAAAGTGTTATGATGAGAAACCCTATAAATGTGATCTTTGTGTATATGCAAGTAAACAGCAAGCACTTTTAATAAGACACAGGAGAATACATACAGGAGAGAAGCCCTATAAATGTGATCTTTGTGAATACGCAGGTACTCAGCCAGCACATTTAATAAGACACAAGAGAATACATTCTGGAGAGAAACCGTATCAATGTGAAAAATGTGAATACGCAAGTAACAACCGTGACAATATAAGTACACACCAGTTAACACATACTGGGGAGAAACCATTTAAATGTGATGTTTGTGAATATGCATGTAACTACAAAGGTAGTTTGATAGAACACCAGAGAATACACACTGGAGAGAAACCTTATACATGTGATTTTTGTGACTATACAAGCAGTTATCTTAGCAGTTTTATCAGACACAAAAGAAAGCACAGTGGAGTTAAACCTTATAAATGTGATGTTTGTGAATATGCAGGTAGTCGGCGTGCCCATTTAATTAAACACAAGAGATTACATAATGGAGAGAAACAGTATAAATGTGATGTCTGTGAATATTCATGCAATACTCAAAGCGGTTTAAGCAAACACAGAAAGATACACCTTTCAAAAGTGATGCAGTTAATGGGCATCCCCTTTTAATTACACACAAGAGAAAACATACTGGAGAGAAACCGCATATATGTGATGTTTGTGAATAGACAAGTAATCTGCATGCTAATTTAATTTCTCACAAGACAATAAATATCGCAGAGAAACGTCACGAATGTGAAATGTGTACATATGCCACCTTTGATCAGACACAAATGTAAACATTGGGAAGTTAAACTTTTATTTGTTTTTGTTTGTGAATATGCATGTAGTAGAGAAATGCTATTAGTGTGATATTTGTAAAAATGCAACCTTTGATCAAACTATTTTGATCATACACAAAAAAACCTAGCGAAGTTAAACCTTATAAATGTAACGTTTCAAACTTTGTGAGTATGCATGTACTAGGCATGTAGTCATCATGCTGCTTTTGTTTATGAACAAAATCTCACAAATGTGATGCTTGAAAATATACAAGCACTTACAAAGCACCTTTAATCACATGTTAGAGAACATACAGGAGAGAAATGTATGTGATATTTTAAATATTCATGTGGTCAGCATGCCAATTTACACAGAAGATGATACATATAAATGTGATGTTTGTGAATATATACAAGTAAAGATCTACAAGAGAGGTTTAATCATACATATGAGAGAAATGATTGTGAATACATGCAAACGTCTACAAAGGACGTTTAATCACACCCGTATAAGAAAAAATATACTGGTTAAATTTCCAATGATTATTTTAAACAAAATAGTTATTGGTGATTTAACCAGTAAATGTTTTCTTACACGTGATTAAACCACTAGGTGAAATGCAGTCAAACTTCAAGGGAATGATCCCTTGGCGGTCATCTGTAAAATTGTTCAAAGATATTTATAAATTAAATTCATAAATTAAGTGTCATCAGAAAGGGGATACAATGGCAAAAAGTTTAGAAATTCTTCTTCTAAAAGTGCTAGTCTCATTCCAACATAAGTTGCCAGAAATGTTCTTCAGATGAAAGATAGATAGATAGATATAGTTTATTGACTTAAAATATACATAGCTTTTGTCAAACAACCTGTTATGATATACTTCAATGTTGGTTGTGTTTTTATCTCAATAAGTGAAACTTTTTTATTGCTTAACCTCAATTTTTATTCTTTGTAAATTTATATTTTTTAGGACATACATTTTCTTGCTAATATATATTTAATATTTTTTAATGCATTACACAAATTAGCTACTAATTTGTTTCCCTTTGATCTGAAGGAGGACAACATTTAATTCCTGAATAACCTTCTTTTACGTGCGTAAGTGCACATTTTACCCTTCGGAAGTCGACTTTTTTCATGTTTTAGCTCACCTAAGCACGAAGTGCGAGGTGAGCTTTTGTGATCACTTACCGTCCAAACTTGTTTTTCTTATAATAAATTATGTATACTGGTATATATATAGTGAAAACTTTAAAAAACTTCTTGTCTAAAAGCAATGACCTGATTTAAAACTTATTTGGCAAAAATAATCCTTGGGTGACCCTCTACTAAGATTGTTGAAACTATTCCGATCCTTTGAAAAACATGCTTTTCAGGGAGCCAGGCTTGTTTTCCTTATGTATATATGGTAAAAATTTATTGCCTCAAGGGATCACGTGTTTTAGATGGAGATATATAGGGAAAATCTTTGAAAATCTTCTTTTCTTAAACTGAAAGGCCTAGAGCTTAGAAAGTTGGTGTGTAGTAGTCTTGAAGTTCTCTTTAAAGATTGTTCATATTATGCCCCCGGGGTCAAAATTGGCCCTGCTCCTTGGGGTCACCGGCTTTTTAGTGAGATATATAGTGAAAAACTATGAAAATATTCTTGTCTGAAACTGAAAGGCCTAGAGCTTAGATATTTTGTGTGTAGCAAAATCTAGTAGTCCTCTACGAAGATTGTTCAAATTATACCCCTTGGGTTAAAATACCCCCCCTCTCCCCTGGGGTCACTTGTTTAACAAAAAGATATATAGGCACAAATTTGAAAATCTTCTTGTCTGAAACTGAAAAGCATAGAGCTTCGATACTTTGTCTTCTGGTCCTCAACAAAGATTGTTCAAATTATACCCTTGGGATCAAAATTGGCTACGCCCCGGGGGTAACCTGTTTTACACAGGAACTTATCTAAAGGGAAACACTTTGAAAATCTGCTAGTCTGAAACCAGAAGTTTATAGCTTAGATAGTTGTTGTCTAGCATAGTCTAGGATTCCTTTACAAAGTTTGTTCAAATTATGCCCCTGGGTTCAAAATTGGCCCACACCGGAATCACCTGCATTACAGAGATATATAGGGAAAAACTTTGAAAATCTTCTTGTCTGAAACAGAAAGGTCTAGAGCTTAGATATTTGTGTGAAGCATTATCTAGTTGTCCTCTACCAAGGTTATTCAAATAATGCCTCAGGTGTCAAAATTGGCCCCATGGGGTGTCACCCGTTTTATAAAGAGATCTATAGGGAAAAACTTAGAAAATATTCTTGTCTGAAACGAAAAGGCTTAGATATATGATGAGTACAATATTATAGTGGTCCCCTACCAAGATTGTTCAAATTATACTCCTGGGGTCAAAATTGGTCCCGCCCTGGTGGTCACCTGTTTTACATAGAGATACATAGGGACAATTTTAAAATATTCTTTTTAAATACTAAATTGTACATAAACATTTTTTGGGTGACCTTCTTAGTAATATTAACTTGACAAAAGAGAGACAACCTAGGTTGTGGGTTTTTCTCTCTTTTTGGTCCTCTTGGGCCTCTTGTATTGGCTTACTTGACTGCAAAAGGAGTAGGTTGTGTTTGGCATGAAAAATTACATTTCATGATTCAGGTGAGCGATCCAAGGTCATCATGGCCCTCTTGTTATTAATTTGTATATAAGACGAAATAAGCACCCGAATCTTATTGTACCACATAGATACATGTTGTGAGATAGATCAGATAGTGATATTTTACATACTTAACATGTGACAGTCTCTTATATTTCATTTCATGAAAGGCCATGGAATTATTTATTTGTAATATTAATTTAACAATGTGTGTAAATATATATGATTGTACATGGCTGAGACTTAAATAAAATGTGAAACTAAGTATTATGGACATGAATTTCATGCAAATGACACATTCACACAATCACTCACCGGCACACAAACTCATATATATATATATATACATATGATAATTGGGTTCAACGCAATTATGAAGTATTATTAATATTATACTTTGAGTACATCAGTATATGTTTGAATTCGAATAGTATCAAATTAGGACATACTAATAAGTTAATAACACTATTAAACTAATATAATGTAAAGGATATTAACCAAGTTCCAATTTGTCTGAAAATCTAGCCTGGATTGTTAGCTCACCTGAGCACGAAGTGCACATGTTGAGCTATTGTGATGGCAGTCTTCAAGAATTTATTTAAATGGGCATCTCCTCCAAAACAACTGCATGGATTTTGACTTAACTTGCTAGAAATGATCCTTGGGAGATTCTCTTTTAAAGTTGTTCAAAAAAATATTGAAACTGAAAGGTCTAGAGCTTACATATTTGACGTGTAGCATTGTCAATTGGTCCTCTACAAAGAGTGTTCAAATTATGCACCTGGGATAAAAATTGGCTCCGCCCCAGGGGTCACCTGTTTTACATAGAGATTAATAGGGAAGCACTTTGAAAATATTCTTGTCTGAAATAGAAAGGACTACAGCTGACACATTTGGTGTGTAGCCTTTTTAAGTGGTCTTCTACAAAGATTGTTCAAATTGTTCCCGTGGGTTCCAAATTTAGCCCCACTACGGGGGTCAACTGTTTAAAATAGAGATATAATGGGAAAACACTTGATTTTTTTATTTTGAAACCGATATGCCTAGAGCTTAGATATTTGGTGTGTAGCATTTTCTAGTGGTACTTTACAATGATCGTTCAAATTATGCCTCTTGGGTCAAAATTGGCCCCTTCCCAGGGGTCACATGTTTTAAATATATATATATATATATATATATATATATATATATACGGTAAACTTTGAAACCGAAAGGCCTAGAACTAAGATATTTCGTGTGTATCATTGTGTAGTGGTACTCTTCAAAGATTGTTCAAATTATGCCTAAATTGGCCCTTTCCCGTTTTACATAGAGATATATATACAGTAAACTTTGAAATATTCTTGTCTGAAACCGAAAGGCCTGGAGCTTGGGTATTTGGTTATGGTCCTCTACTAGGATAATTCAAAGTATGCCCATGTTAAATGTGTTTAAATATATATATTTATTTGTACATACACATTTATTTGGTGACTTAGTTCATATAAACTTTACAAAAGACAGACAACAATTTCTGAGAGGTTTTCACTCTGTGGCAGTGGAGCTAAACTGGTGCTCTTGGACCTCTTGTGTTAGCTAACCTGAATGAGTTATTGTGGTTGGCATGACAAATCACATTACATAACTCAGGTGAGTGAGCCATGGCCATCATGACCCTCTTGTTTATTTAACACGCGATTGTATGTTTATGTTTGCACATATTGGATGACAAGAGGTAACTATTTCAATGTTACAAGATACCGTACACTTATAGTGTAGTAGCTTAGTGATAAAAATGATAACATAATATAACATCATGGTTGGTTTGGCACAATACTATATGTACACAAACGCTACTAAATGGATCACATATTGAAACATCGATGTACGAGGGGTGTTTATATGTACTTTCCATAATAATGGATACATACAGCCTTTAACATATCTAATATACTTGTATCGTATGCAAATATGAACTGTATACATTTACGCTCCTGACGGCAGGTTTTAGCTCACCGTAGCCAGAGGCTCAGAGTGAATTATTGTGACCGGTCTTTTTCCGTCGTCCGTCAACATTTTGCTTCAAATGACATCTCTTAATCGCTCGGCCAATTTTGATAAATCTTTACAGGAATATTCCTTGGGTGGTTGCCTTTCAAAGTTATTCAAGAATGGAATTCCACGTGGAACTCTTGTTGTGGAACGCAACATAACTGATTTGGTGTTTTTATAGCTCACCAGAGCACAAAGTGGTCAAGGCGAGTTTTTGTGATCGCCTTTTGTCCATAGTTCGTCGTCCGTTGTTCGCTTGTTAGCACTCTAGAGGCAACATTTTGCATCCAAACTTCATGAAAGTTTATCAGAACATATATCTCCATCAAATCTAGGCCAAGTTGTCTTAGTAATATCTAGGCCAAGTTCAAATATAAGTCATGTTGGGTCAAAAAATAGGTCACTAGGCCAAATTGAAGAAAAATCTTGTAAACACTCTAGAAGCCTCATTATGTTGAAACTTTGTCAAAAAATTTGTCTTAATGATAACTAGGCCAAGGTCGAAAATGGGTCATGTCCGGTCAAAAACTAGGTCACTAGACCAAATTGAAAAAATATATTTTTAACACTCTGGAAGCCTCATTTTAAACTTGAGCATGTTGAAACTTTGTCAAATAAATTGTCTTAATGATATCTAGACCACGTTCGAAAATGGGTCATGTCCAGTAAAAAACTAGATCACTAGGCCAAATTTAAGGAAAATCTTGTTAACCATCTGGAAGCCTAATTTTTGGCTTGAGCATGTTGAAACTTGTTCAGAATGTTTGTCTAAGTGATATCTAGGTCGAATATAGATCATGTCGGGTCAACTAGGTCACTAGGCCAAATTGAGGAAAATCTTGTTGAACACTCTGGAAGCCGGATTTTAAACTTGAGCATGTTGAAACTTTGTCAGAAAGTTTGTCTTAGTGATATTAAGGCCAAGTTCGAATAAAGGTCTTGTCAGGTTAAAAACTAGGTCACTAGACCAAATTTAAGGCAAAATCTTGTTTACACTCTTGAAGCCGCATTTTAAACTTGAGCATGTTGAAACTTAATCAGAGAGTTTGTCCTGATGATTTCTAGGTCAAGTTCGAATATGGGTCATGTCCGGTCAAAAACCCGCATTTTTGGCTTGAGCATGTTGAAACTTTGTCAGAATATTTGTCTTTATGATATCTAGGCTAAGTGCGAATATGTGTCAGGTCAGGTCAACAACTAGTTCATTAGGTCAAATTGTAGAACATTCTAGTTAACACTATAGAGATCGCATTTTCAGATCACCTAGAGCCAAAGGCTCAAGGTGAGCTATTCTGATCACTCTGTGTCCGTCGTCCGTCATCCGTCGTCCGTCGTTAACTTTTAGCTTTAAACATCATCTCCTCCTGAACCGCAAGAACAATTTCCACCAAACATCACAGGAATGTTCCTTTGGTGGTCCTCTTTCAAAATTGTTCAAAGATTTAAATTCCATTGAGAACTTTGGTTGCTGCGGCATCAGAAAGGGGACAAAATGTCCAAACTTTAAAAATCTTCTCCTCCGAATCTGCGTGTCAGATTCAAATATAATTTGGTAGAAATGTTCCCTGGGTGACTCTCTATTAAAATTGTTCAAGCCATACTGATTGGTCGAAAAACATGGCAGTCAGGCGGCATCAAAAAAGGGGCAAAATGACAATACGTTAATAAAGCATCATTATAAAAGTGCTTGTCTGATTTAAAGATAGTTTTGTAGAAATGTTCTTTCATTGATCATCTACATACTTTGTCAAGCCATATTGATTTGTTGAAAGGCATAGCAACCAAGCAGCATCAGAAAAGGAGTAAAATTAACCTATTGGTTCAAATGACATATGGTTATTAGATTGATGGTCTAAGGGAGGTAACACTTGGCAGAGTATTATGCAAGGGTTGTCTTCAACAGGAAGTGGAAAGTTAAAATCGCAACATTTCTGGTGGAAAACAGATCAAGAAAGGTGCAAAATGAAAAAAACTTTATAATTCAATTCTAATTGTAGTTCTTGTTAGATTTCAAGATATAAATGAGATTGACCTTTACTTATAAGCTGTTTCTTGAGAAGTGTTCACTCCTTGAAGTTCTAATTGCACTCCTTGATCTTTTTCCCAGATATTTCTACTAATTTACTATCAATCAGGTGATCGATTTAGGGTCATCTTGGCCCTCTTGTTGATTTGAGCAGCTTGAAATTTTATGAGAAAGTTTGTCTTGATGATTGCCATTGGCGCTGAAAAAGTTAAATCTCAAATAGCCCATTCTCAGGTGAGCGATTCCGGGCCTCATCTCTCTCTTGTTTAATGTTCAGCTCCAAATATACAGGTCCGTTTTTATACGCGCGTTTTAAAAAACCGGATCGTATTATAGTTTTACTTTCGGCGAACAGGCGGTAGGGTGGCGTCCAATATGTTGTCAGCTAAATAACTTGAGAAGCCTTTGCCCAATCATCACCAAATTTAGTCAATATGTGTATTGGCATAACTCTTCGACAAGTTCGATAACTAGCCATATCGCTCTAGTCACTCGAAAGTTATCACCCTTTAATTATAGAAATTACCTAAATTGATATTGTCTGTTCAATAACTTTAGAAGCCTTTGTCCAATCACCACCAAATTTGGTCAAAATGTTTATTGGCATAATATCTCAGACAAGTTCGATAACCAGCCATATCGGTGTAGTCAATCGAAAGTTATTGCTCTTTAATTATATAAATTACCTCAAATAGGTATTGTCCGATCAATAACTTTTGAAGTCTATATCCAATCATCACCAAATTTATTCAGAATGTGTATTGGCATAGTTTCTCGGGCAAGTTCTAGTCATATTGCTCGAGTCACTCTAGAGTTATCGCCCTTTTATGCCATGAATTACCTAAAATCGGTCTTGTCCGCTCAATAACTTTAGAAGCATTTGTCCAGTCACCACCAAATTTGGTCAGAACGTGTATTGGCAAAATATCTCTGACAAATTACCAGTCATATCGCTGTAGACATTTTATATGATCATCACCAAATTTAGACAATATGTTGATGGGCAGAATATCTTGGTCAAGTTCGATAACTAACAACGTTATAGTAGTCACTCCACACTTATGTCCCTCGAAATGGCCAAAACTGTATCCGCTCTCTAAATTTGCCTGACGTACAACCAATTATCAATATACTTGGTCTCAAAGAAACAGGACGGGCGTATTTTGTGACATTTGGCGCTCTTATTGAAAATTCTTTTCCACAAATGTACTTTGGATGATCATCTACAAAGAATGTTCAAATTATTCCGATCCGTTGAAAAATATGGCCGCCAGGGGTCAGAGCTTGTTTTCCTTATATGTGTAAAGTGAAAGCTTAAACAATCTTCTTGCCCAAAAGTGCTGGCCAGATTTGAAAATAATTTGCCAAAGATGATCCTTATGTGACCCTCTTCCAAGATTGTTCAAATTATTCTGATCCGTTGAAAAACATGGTCACCAGGGGGCGGAGCTTATTTTCCTTGCATGTATAAATGGTGAATACTTAAAACACTCTTCTTGTCCAAAAGTATTGCTCGATTTGAAAATAATTTGGCAGATATGTTTCTTGGGTGACCTTCTACCAAGAATTTTCGTAGGATTCTGATCCGTTGAAACACATGGCCTCGCGAGCGGGGCTTGTTTTCCCTGTATGTATAAATGGTAAAAACTTTAAAATATTCTTAACAAAAAGTTGACCCTCTTCCAAGATTGTTCTAATTATTCTTATCCGTTAAAAGAACATGGCTGCCAGGGGGTGGGGCTTGATTTCCTTATATAGTGAAAATCCTTGTCAAAAGTATAGGCCTGATTTTGAAATAACTTGGCACAAGTGTTCCTTGTGTAGCCATTTACCAAGTTATATTAAATCAGGTGAGCGATCGAGGGCAATCATGGCCCTCTTCTTTTGTAGAAAACATTTACCACTTACATTTTCTATAATTTTGATATTTAATCATCTTGGTTTGATTATATGTACATATATGTATTGATGTATTTCTTTCGAATATCTGAGTATTGTTTGTAAACTAGAATAAAATGATATTCGTCTACTTTCTCTGAGTTACATTGTCTTAATCGTCGACGCGAATTTGAGCATATCTGTTGGTTTCTATTTCTCAAAATTGGGCAAAAACTGTAGTTTGAACATCTATGCTCTAATTTATTTATTTCGTGTATATAGTACTTTTCGAAATTGTTTGTGATCGACACTCTATGCGTTTCCCCAGACATATATGCACCGAATAGTTGTAACACCGGAAAGCCAATAATTCGAACCATGACTACAATCTTGTAGTAATTTACTATGAACAGTTCTCAGTATGGTGTTACCACTCGCAAGTAGTTTTAACCAATAATTATAGATAGCAACTTGTTCTTGTTCTTTTCCGACCCGGCTCTTTCAACCATTGTTATCCACGTAGTACTTGGGTTACTCTTATCATTATGTACGCGTGTCCATATCACGACATGTTTACTCGAATGAAACCATTTCGATAGCAATTTAAATTTTAAAAATCATTCATTCTGTTTTAAAAACTGAATTTTAAATGTTAATTAGCAGACTTCTCGGATATCGAAAATAATAATTCGAACTAGTCCCATTTTTAGCTCACCTTAGCTCACCGGCGTCCGTCGTCGTCGTCTGTACGTCCGTCTGTTAACAATTTCCTACAAATGACTTCTCCTACTAAATCAATTGACTGATTTCAAAATAACATCACAGGAATGTTCCTTAGGTGGTCCTCTATTTAAATTGTTCAAAGAATTTAATTCGAAGTAAAGCTTTGGTTGCCGCGGCATCAGAAAAGGGCAAAATTGGCATTTTTTTTAAAAAACTTCTTGCCAAAAATTACCGGCCCGATTTAAAGATAATTTGGCACAAATGTTCCTTGGGGCACCTTCTACCCAGATTGTTCAAATTAATCCAATCCATTAAAAACATGGCCGCCAGGGGCGGTGCTTGTTTTCCTCACATGTGCATTGTAAAATCTTCTTGTCCAAAAGCACCTGCCTGATTTAAAAAATATTTGGCACAAATGTTCCTTGGGTGACCTTCTACTAAGGTTGTTCAAATAAATCAGATCCATTGGAAAACATGGGCGCCGAGCCTGATTTCCTTAAATGCACATTGGCAAATCTTTAAAAATCTTCTTGTCAAAAAGTACTGGCCCGATTTGAAGATTATTTGGCACAGATGTTTCTTGTGGACTTTCTACCAAAAGTGTTCAAATTAATCTGATCCATTGAAAAACATGACCACCAGGGGGCGGGGCTTGTTTTTCTTATATGTGCATTGTAATGTCTTTTAAAATCTTCTTATCCAAAAGCACCTGCCTGATTTAAAAATTATTTGGCACAAATGTTCCTCGGGTGACCTTCTACTAAGGTTGTTCAAATAAATCCGATCCGTTGAAAAACACGGCCACCAGAGGGGCTGCTTGTTTTCCTTATATGTATAGAGTATAAAACGTTGACACCTATTGAAGTTCTATTAAATCAGGTGAGCGATATAGTGCCATCATGGCCCTCTTGTTTTATTTTTAGACATCCTTGATCCTTTGTCACACATGTGCTTTACTGGGTTCCTACACAGTACAGGCCGAGTTAGTAACCACCCTGAGAACCACCCTTAACTAATCAACCAACTGCTTATCTTAATGACTTTGACTTCACAAGAACTCTTGGACAAAACTCAAACTACACAAACAACACAAGTAAGTATTAGCCCTTTACCTGACATCAAGGGATAACGGTTTTGACCATGAAATAACTTTAATTACCTGAACATTTCTGTTTAAACCAAGTATTAAGTAGATTGTGTTGAGCACTTTGCTATTTTACTTAAACATATACTTTTTTAGCTCACCTGTGCACGAAGTGCTTAATGAGAGCTATTGTGATCACATTTTGTCCGGTGTCCGTCTGGTTTCAACAATTGCCTTGTTTTAAAACACTCTACAGGCTACATTTTGCATCCTATCTTCATTGATCTCTATCAAATCTTGGACAAGTTCGAAACTGGGCCAAATGAGGTCAAATTGAAGGAAAATCTTGTTTAAACACTGCATTTTTAACTTGAGCATGTCGTTAACACATTAGAGGCTGCAATTATTGCTTCAGCAGTTTGAAATTTTGTCAGAATGTTTGTCTTAATGATATCTGGGATCAGAAACTAATTGATGTGAAATTCTAATTCACACTCTGTATGCTGCATTTTTAGCTCAGCAGAGCATGAAGGTTTTTGTGATCGCATTTTGACCTTCGTTTGTCTTCAACATTTGCTCGTTAACACTCTAGAGGCAACATTTTGCATCCAATCTTCATGAAAGTTTATAAGAACATACATCTCTATCAAACCTAGGCCAATAAACTGGGTCATGTGGGGTCACAAACTAGTTCACTGGATCAAATTAAATGAAAGTCTTGTTAACACTCTGGAAGCCGCATTTTTTATGTCAGAATGTTTGTCTTGATATCTAAGCCAAGTTCGAATATGGGTCATATCAGGTCAAAAACTAGGTCACTAGGCCAAATTAAAGAACAATCTGTTAACACTCTGGAAGCCGCATTTTTGGCTTGGGCATGTCAGAATATTTGTCTTGATGATATCTAGGTTATGTTGTTGGTTCTCAAATGAATTGAGACGATTATTTTGAGAAGGGGGAAGAGGGGGGGGGGGGGGGGGGGGGGGGCACTGTGTCAAAAGTCATGAGTAAAGGACAAATATGTGTCTGCTGTATACTTCAAGAACACTGTGTCCGTCCCAAATTCTTTAAACTTCATAAGATGATTGGGCTTATTGGGTTTATGATCACTGGGTCAAATGTCAATGTCACATGTGCTATCAAGGTCAAATATGTGTGGGTTGTTTTAGATGAAAAGCAAGGTTTCTATACGTGGAAGTACTTATTGAATACAATTGAAAACATGTCAAAAGTGGAAAATGCTCATAGAGAGCATTTTCTACTTCTACAACAATGTTTTTAGAAGGTTTCTTTAAATATGGCTCATATTTAGTGTTCATTATTGGATCCTTGGACCCTATGCTGTTGATTGAGACAATTCTATTGAGAACCACAACATAGGGTATTTATAGAGTAATAATAGTCATATTGTAGAGACAAGATAAACCCTTTCCCACATAATGAAGTTCTCTAATGCATCTGCATCAGACGACTTTTAAAATGAGCAATGTCTTCTTTTGACACAATGTTTTCACCTTTATTCAGCAATTATTCTTTCATTTACAGAGATTTGTCATAGTGTTGCCAAGACGTTTTCATCTGCTGCCTATTTGTTGTATGTGGGAATGGGTTAAAATACCCCTCCAATTCTTAGAACTATGTGTAACATCAACGTGTTTGACACTGTCAAATGGGACCTACAAGTAGAATGTCAATTTGAATTGACCCCTGAAGTTTCTGTATACGGAAATTGAAACTAGTTTTTTTGGAAAATTGAGAAACTGATTTGTCTGTACACATAAATTGAAACTAGACTCAATTCTTGGAAAACGGAGCAACTGGATTGTCTGTACACGGAAATTTAAATAAAATTTGTGGAAAATTATCTGTCAGGTCATAGGGAAGAACACATATATCTCTCTTATGACTCAACTAAACATTATGTTGCGTGTACTCAAAATGATTGTCTCACTGAGTGTCAAATAAGGGTTTTAAAATGTTGAATATTTGTCTGATCTACAGCTCATCTTTGGTTACATTGTATAGTGCGATATGAGCCAGGGGCGTAGCTTGGCAATAATCAATGTGTAGGCCGTCTCGTGAGTAAATCAACATTGTGGAACCTAAGCATGCCACACAGGCGTACCCGGATATACACGTTTTGCTTCCTGCGGATTTTCTGTTTCAGGAATCACTACTCTATCTATCCCCTCCTTAGACGGAATGTGTCGGCCGGATCAGTCTGCGCGAACAGCGCAGGCTGATCTGGTCGATACTCTACGCAGATGTGTATCGCTGCAGCAGCATTTTGTGGCATTTTAAGAAATAAATGTGTAGGCCAACAGTGCCTAAAGGGAGCTTCGCCCCTGTGAGCCTATGCCTGGGCCTTCTACTTTTAGACATGGACAAGTTAAAAGATGGCATTTATGAACTATGTATTTTTATATGATCCTGTACATCTGCGTTGTCTTATAGGGAATCTTCATAAATTAAAGGGACTGAATCCCGTATGAGAAAAAAGCGAAAAAAAAAGAAAATTGTTTAAAATTGCTATTACCTTGATGTTTTTGCATGTAAGGCATTGAGATTTGCTGACTGATGTACTACAATATATGCACACTATCAATATTGCGGAGAGTTTTCGTTATTTTGCATTGTAAAATCTACTTTCACAGTCAATTAACCATTACTGGGTCAGATTGTAAAGGTTGATAAAATGTATTTTATTTGTTCAAGGTTTTACCCTTTCGGACTTTGTGACACACTTTGACACATCATCAGCAGACACCTTTGGAAAACATTGTGACAAAGGAGAAATTCCTCAAATGGAGCAATTCCCCTATGACAACTTGATTTAAGCTGTATTCAATATTTAAACTTTGATTTGTAGATATTTGTCATATACATGTATATGTCTGTCCAGATGTTTTCAAAGTAGTCTAGCTATGGTTGAATTGTTGTATACATGTGGCAAAGGGTTAAGAAGGTCATGATAAACTTAAGACTGCCAGTCTCTATTATTCAAATTTGGAATATTATCCAAAAAGTATGTATGATAACATTAACTCTTTCCCACATAAGCAAATCTGCAGAAGACGACTTTCAAAACATACCTGATATAAATTGGAAACTCCCTCTAAATGTTAGTACAATAATTTAAATGAGAAAACATGGTGAATTTGCTTGTAAGCCCTGTGTCACCAAATAAATTGCTTATTAATCCTCATAATTTGACAGACCTTAAGAGAATAAATCGTAAAACTATATTTCAAGGTGGATTTATCAGTCCAAAATGATCAACTCGGTGGGACCTTACCCCACCCACAAATCCGTCACTTGCCAAGTGTCAAAATGGAAAAACGTGTGTGCACGGTTTGATTGTTTAAAATGCACACTAATATTTTATTGATAGTTTGTTACAATGTTACACATGTTACTTCATTTGAACAGCGAATTAAACTGGCATTTATAGTAATAAATTAGTAATTCGAAAAGGTGTTTTGTTTTCATTGTTTAGATAATAATGGTACTTTTGACATGATGAAAAGCTGTTAATATGAATAGAAAATTAACACATATTCTGTAGATCTATATAAACTACATATGTTGATGTGTATATTATGCTTTCAGCTTGTTGATGAAAGAAAAGAAATATTGAGAAGATAACTTCAAGAGTAAAACTTGCAGACAGAACTGAAGACATGTTTATATCAGTGTTCAGACAGTGTTTACTTGTATATGTATCACATTGATGGGAGTATTTATATAAGATGTGTGGAAGTATATCAATGAAAAAATCATAACTGATAAAGACACATTTTGAGCAAAAGTCAACTTTTGAAAAGAAATTGAGAAAAACAAGAAATGATCATAATTTCACTTGACACATTTTTGTCCAGAATTTTTCAAAGTGATCTGCTGCAGATGGTAAGCTTTAATGTTCATTAGATTGGAAACATTTTACCTCATTTTTGCAAGTTTAACACGATTCATGTAGTCTCAATTTAATGTGATTGATGAGGAAAATGTATTAATAGAAGGATTTATATAAATATTTCCATGCAAACAATAAATAATATTTTTGCTCTGTTTTTAGCCCTTTCCCTCATATAAACGCTTTCTGACGCCTCTGCAGCAGACGGCTTTTTGAAAACATAGTGGCAAAAGAAGAAATTGCTCAAAACAAGCAATTTCTCCTTTTCCCACAATGTTTATCACTTTTAGTCATAGGTTATCCATTCAATTATAGAGATTTTCTATGTTTGGACAAAATAAGTTCAAAGTCGTCTGCTGCAGATTTGTCGTATGAGGGAAAGGGTTAAGTTAACATTTCCTTCATACAAATGCTAAATCCAGCATATTCAACCAAGTTGTTAAAAGTATAGAGATATTGCACAAAGTTACTATTTATGCTTTATAGACATTGGACATGTATTAATACTTTAATAAAAGTGCATTAGGCCTATTTAGGTTTGTTTTCTCTGAAAATGCTGTTGCAAGCTTAAATATATTGTATAAATTTTGGCAATTGGTCAATGTTAATTAACATTTAAGTTATTCTTCTCTTAAATAAGGACTTAATGTGTTAGCAAACTTAAATTTTACTTGATGTTGATACATTGGGTTGTATCCTGTTGTTGATTGGATCTTGGACTACTATTCCCTGATTAGATGTCATACCAGAAAGAAAACAATTGATCAACATGACTATCATTCTGTCATTGCTACTTTTCCTCATTGTTTTCATAATCTAATTCCAAAATGAGGTAAAAAACGAAATGGTTTAAACTTTTTGCTTTGTTTTGTATACAATCATGTAGCATGCTGTGTTTTTTATAATATAAATTGTTATAATTAAACTATATGAACTTTTCTAATGTACTTGTTTATTTTTGGTTTTATAGCTCAACTCAGCACAAAGTACTGAAAGTGAGTTATTGTGATTGCCTTCTGTTTGGTTTGCATCCATCAACATTTAAGTAACCAGTGTGTAAATTGGGATGAAACTGCACAGCTAGTAATTTCTCTATGTTTTCCCAAAAAATCATTAAAATCATTTTTCTTCCAAATTGTTGGGCAATTTTTTAATTGAAGAACATGGCAGTTTGATTTGATCATTCAAACAATTTTTTATAGCCCTTTCCCATATATACAACACGAGTTTAAAAACATGGAAAATCTCATATGTTTGCAAATGCATCAAAACATGTCCACATGTGGTAAAGGGTTATGTCCATCTACATTTTAATTATTACAACAAAGTTGTAAATGATAGCAGTTTCATGCATGTGGTTATGTATAGCATGATACAGCATTCTTGCACCAGTACTCAACACAACATTCTTCCAAGGCAACTGGCTACATTTCCACATAGACTATTAACCATTTCCCTCTATAAATGAAAGAACAATTATTGAAAAAAGTTGAAAACATTGTGGTAAAAGGAGAAATTCCTCATCATGTTTTGCAGAGGCATCATTAAGTGTCTGTATGTGGGAAAGGGTTAATTTTGTTCTACCTTAGTCTGGTGACTTTTGAAAACATATATTAAAGAGAAATAGGAAATTGTTCAAGTTATGAGATTTCTGCTTTCCTCAAAATGATTCTACTCCGTCTCAAAGTAATAGTTTCAAGTATTTATAAAAATTACAGCAATAAACTTAGTCCTAATGTGAGATATTATTTCTAATTCTGGAATTTACTTTTAACCCTTTCCCTCATATAGACGCTTTCTGATGCCTCTGCAGCAGACGGCTTTTTGAAAACATAGTGACAAAAGAAGAAATTGTTCAAAACGTG